>OY747717.1:7475000-7507500 GCA_963556495.2 Valencia hispanica | reverse complement strand
CAAACTCTTGGTCCTTGGTTTTCAAATTAAGTGGCATTTATTTCGTTTAAACAGATGACACTGCACTAGTGAGCAATAGTTTCCTCCTTAGTCCAGACCACGCGCGCTTCTGTTTCTAGTTCAAGATTGGCTTGACCCAAGGAATATGAAATTTTTCCTGGAGACGTCTGCATGTGCTGGCTTCTAAAGCACTGATTGGCAGTGATTATCCTTGCTGCGTCTTTTTCTAACTCAGGTTTTCCTTCCACTTACCTTTCTGATAATATGTTTGCAAAGGGCCATCTGTTAATAGACAGTCCTTAGCATTTAGCAATGAAATTACTTTTTGCTTGACAACCGTCAGCAACTGTCACCATTTAAGAAAGGTGTAAACCTGTCAGTGCGCCATCATCATGTTCTGCCAACACTGCAAATTCAACCAGTTGCTCGTTTACTTTCAATCAACTTTGTTGTGGCAGGTTAGTGTGACACTGAAACAATTTATACTGGTTTAGCAGAACACCTTTGCCTCACAGCTCCTAGACTCGCCTATTAGAAACATTCATTGGGAAACTGTAAAACATTTAATGGTGAAACGATGCACGGGAATCAACAAAACAACCTCAAAGACCAAGAAAATATCTTATTTTTTGAATGCAAGTCGCCACAATTCGACAGCTTTAACACTTTGTTAGTTTTTGCTCGTTTGGCATCAAACTACATTATTGAATTGCAAAATTTTCCACAAACCTGTTGCATTTGCTCTAAAAAAAGATGTCCTCCTTCTGTTTGAACTGGTGCCAAGAACAACAGGTAGGCCTCCTAACAACGATTCTTCTATGAATTATGGGATATATGCATTTCACACACAGGGAGGTATAGGATTTGTTTAGGGATGCCTGGAAACGCTGCATGAACAAAGGTTCTAGTTCCTTATAAAACCTTTGATCTGCTTGTTTGGCCTTAATGTGTCATGGAGGCAAGCGGTGTTGTGGTTACTTATGAAGCGAAGAGGTGTGGCTGGATGGCAACGGGTTCATTAAACAATACTACAGACATCCTCTTGGCTTAATTAGTCACTAATTAACTATATATAAACGCATGGAATCATCAACCCCAGCCTGTTCTCCGAGGAAGAAAAAACAAAAGAAACTCCGGCACAGAGAAAGCTAAGTAATTTACCCAGACCTCCCGCTTCTGCAAAAAGTAAACAAAAGAGGTTTCAGCCAAAAACAACTTGGGACACAATTAACACCTAAACTTAGACTACACCAAACGCCTGGGACTAGTGTCAATAAGTCTGGGAGTTTCCCCCCACTGATTATTACAGATATTTGATATTTGAGTGAACCGGGCAATAAATCCACCCCTACCGTCTCCCAGAACTCACCCCCCCCCCAGCCTAAGATTTCAGTGATTATCAGCAGCAGGAAACATAAATCATTAACACAATCTCAAATTGATAATCTGTCAGAAGGTTCAACTGCCCATCATCACAATACTTAAGTTAGCTTTATTAAACATTAGATCTTTATCCGGGAAGTCTTTTCTTATCAATGACTTCATCACTGAGCATAATTTACACGCCCTTTTTTTTTATCAGAAACTTGGCTAGATGAAAATTACGAAACAACTTCATTAATAGAATCTACTCCTCCAAATTATAATTTCTTAAATGAGAGCAGAAAGCACAGACGAGGGGAGGTGTAGCCACCATCTTGCACAACTCAATGAACTTTAAAAAGGTAACTCTGGGCACGTTTGATTCTTTTGAATACCTAGCCACCCAGATAAATGAGCCTAACAAAGCATTATTTCTAAGTTTATATAAACCACCAAAACTTAACTCTAACTTCTTTAACGATTTCAATGACGATCTTTCTGTAATATGTATTGACTATGACCAACTAATCATTGTGGGGGACTTTAACATCCATACTGACAACCCCCAAGATAGACAAGCAAAAACATTAGATGATACTCTCCACAACTTCGGCCTGATCCAGGATGTCAAACAGCCAACACACAATCAAAGACACGCTCTGGACTTAATTATCGGCAAAGGCTTAAATGTATCCAACATCTCTGTAATTGATATTGCGTTATCTGACCATTTCTGTGTTTTCTTTCAAAGTACCATCTCTGCTAAATTATCCAGCCACAGTAAGACCACTATAAAAAAGCGTTTTCTAGGGGACAGTTCAGTAGAAACCTTTAAACGTATTTATCCTTCCACCACATCCCCCTCATCTCCCAACTCAAACTCAGTAAATAAGTTGGTAGATAATTTCCTTGCGAAAATCTCAGACATCATGGATTCCATTGCTCCAACTAAAGTGAAAGTAGTCTCAGGTAGAAAGAAGTCTCCGTGGACAGGTAATCCAATGGTACGTAGTGAAAAGAGAGTGTCGACGCGCAGAGAGAAAATGGCGGAAAACTCGACTCCAGGTTCACTGTGAGATCTACAAAGAGAGACTGAATAGATATCAGCTAACTATAAAAGATGCTAGGGAATCGTTCTTTTCTGAAATCATCAACAGAAACATTAATAATGCACGGACTCTATTTGCAACAGTGGAAAGACTAACTAATCCTTTAGTGACAGTAGCCCTTGAACTAAACTCTACCAGGGCCTGCAATGAATTTGCCAGCTTTTTCACTGAAAAGATTCTAACAATTAGACGGTCAATCTGTACCTCAATATCGAACCCACAACCAGTGCCATCCCCAATCAACAACAATGTAGAGAAAATGTCTGAATTCCACGAATTAAATCAGAACAGCCTTGAAAAAATCATTATCCAATTAAGCTCCTCCTCCTGCTGTCTTGATATCCTACCCACAGCTTTTCTGTTATTGGGTCTGATCTTGTTCAAATAGTGAACTCATCACTGCTATCAGGTGTCTTCCCTCAGGCTTTAAAAACAGTAGTTATTAAACCACTGCTAAAGAAGAAAAATCTGGACAACACGTTAATGCAGAACTACAAGCCGATCTCTAATCTTCCATTCATCAGTAAGATTATTGAAAAAGCTGTGTTTCAGCAGTTGAATAGCTTCATAACAATGACAAACCGTTTTGATGTTTTTCAGTCTGGTTTCCGTGCTCACCACAGCACCGAGACTGCCCTCTTCAAAGTATTCAATGACCTGGGGGGGGCGGTGTGTCGGTCGGCCGATGCGCTGGGCCGATATCTTCCTTTGGTTGGTTGGGGCACCTCTTTTAGAGGTGCCAGGTTTGGGATTGTTGGGTGGTGCCTGCTCGGTGGCTCGGCGGGATGCGAATCCGGCGTCTCTGCTCGTTTAATCACCTGTTCTGTGCGCACCGTGCGTGGCCGGTTCATTGGCGGGTTGGACCGGCCCTGGCCCTCGTTGGATGCCTGGTCTTGGCGCCCTGCGTTGGGCGGGATCAGGACCCGGGAGCTGGTACAACTTGGTGTCCAGATGCTGGCTGAGCCCGGCCTGGGGATGCTGTCCGTCCCCTGCGGCTATCGGTGGGGCGCTGGGATGTTGGCGGTGGGGATTGACCTAGGGTGGAGGCGGCGCGTGGCGGCGGGCCGCGGCCCCTGCAGTGCCGGGGGCCCCTCGTTGGCCGGTCCCTTGTCGGGTCCCTGCTGGGGGGTGGGGTGCCCCTGGGCCCCGGGTCCCCCGGTCTGTTGACCGGCCCGCCCCGGCGCGGCCGGTTGCCGGCGGGGCCCGTGGGCTCGTCACTGCTGCCCCCCGGGCCCCTGCATAGTGGCCGCTGGATGTTCCTTTGGACGTCTTTGCTCCGATCTCCTTCATGTCTGCATCGATTCCTGGGAGACATATTGATGCCTGCTCACACCAACTATCAAACACTCTTATGGACAAACCTTATATACACCAGCATGCTAACACACACACATAGATGTGGGGTCTCTGGTGTTTAAGGAAATATTCTTGGGCTGAGGTTATCAGCTTGATTAATCGGTACCATGAGTTTTTCTGTGACATTGTTGTTGTATTTTTATATCTATTTTTGTGTGATGTGGTTGTGTAATTCTTAGTTCACAATGTTTGGTTGGTTTTGTCGATGTTCCTTTTTCGTGTTTTGTTTTGTTTTTCCCCCTCTCTCTGCCGTCCTGTGGGTATGGAGGCAGACTTCAATGTCTTCCTGTGTTTTCTTTGTTCCCCTTCCTCTCTTGTATTTTCAACTCACCCTCTCTCTTGACTTTTTGTTTCCTACCTCTCTTCTTCATCTTCCTTCTTTCTTCTCCTCAATTTTCCGTCTCCGTGTCCATAACATCAGGAAATAAAAACCCCAACAATTCATAATAAAGATTAAAAAAAATTAAAAAAGTATTCAAAACATCCGCATAAATACAGACTGTGGAAGAATCACAGTGCTGGTTCTGTTGGACCTCAGTGCAGCATTTGACACTGTTGATCATGATATTTTATTGGAATGACTGGAGAGCTGGGTCGGACTCTCTGGTACAGTACTTGGCTGGTTCGAGTCTTACCTTAAGAACAGGGACTTCTATGTTTCAATAGGAAACTTTTCATCAGAACGAACAGAAATCACATGTGGGGTGCCCGAGGGCTCCATCCTGGTGCCCCTCTTATTTAATATCTACATGCTCCCACTAGGCACGATTATAGCAACCAATAAGATTAGCTACCATAACTACGCGGATGACACTCACCTCTACATTACAATGTCACCAGGTGACTCTGAACCCATTCAAACCCTAAATCAATGCATTGACCAAATAAATGGATGGATGTGCCATAACTTTCTCCAGCTGAATAGAAACAAAACTGAAGTGATTATTTTTGGACCCAAGGAGGAACGATCAAGAGTCAGCACACAGCTTCAATTAATACAGCTAGAAACTACTGATCAGGTTCGTAACCTAGGTGTAGTGATGGACTCAGACCTGAACCTCCAGGGTCACATAAAGGCAATAACAAGGTCAGCGTTCTATCACCTGAAGAACATCTCTAGGATTAAAGGACTAATGTTGCAACACGACCTAGAAAAACTCATCCATGCGTTTATCTTTAGTCGGATTGATTACTGCAACAGCATCTTCACAGGTCTGCCTAAAAAGTCAATCAGACAGCTGCAGCTGATCCAGAACGCTGCCGCTCGCGTCCTCACTAGAACCAGGAAAGTAGAGCACATCACCCCAGTTCTAAAGTCCTTACACTGGCTCCCTGTAGCTCAGAGAATAGACTTCAAAATACTCCTACTAGTTTATAAATCATTACATGGCTTGGCACCAAAATATGTTGAAGACCTGTTGTCACAGTACCAACCACCAAGACCACTCAGGTCCTCCAACTCTAGCCTACTAAACATCCCTAGACTCAGAACTAAACTTGGAGAAGCAGCTTTCAGTTTCTATGCTCCCCTTATCTGGAACAAACTTCCTGACGAGTGTAGAGCTGCTGAAACTCTGAACTGCTTTAAATCGAGACTAAAAACCATCTGTTTATTATTGCCTTCGAGTAAATGCTTGATGTCATATGTATGAAATGTGTTCATTCTCTCTTGCTTTTAAAAAAAATCTTTCTCTTGCTTTATTGTGTATCATGTGTAATGAGTGTTTCTTTTACTTTTAATTTCCATTGTTTTTTTTTGTTTTTTAAATCACCAAATCATGTAAAGCACCTTGAATTGCCCTTCTGTTGAAAGTGTGCTATACAAATAAAATTGCCTTGCCTTGCCTATATCCTACGGCGTTTTAACTTCTACAGCACATTTTCATTTTATTTATAAACTGAAAGGTTCATATCTCAGCTCAGAACTATGGTGCCGTTTGTAAAGTAACAGTCAAAAGCTGAATATTTACTTTGAAGCTAAATATCTAGCTTGCAAGCTAAACTGGCTGGCTAAATATTTATTTTACAAGCTAAATATTTAGCTTCAAACAAAATTTTATAGTTGGCAAGCAAAATATTAAGTTCTAAGCTTAGCTAGCAAGCTAAACTGGCCTACTAAATATTTAGCTTCAAACTAAATTTAGCTAAAATGCAAATTTATTTGTCAACAAATGGAAGTAGACTACCAAAATACAGGTCCTTCTCAAAAAATTAGCATATTGTGATAAAGTTCATTCTTTTCCATAATGTAATGATACAAATTTAACTTTCATATATTTTAGATTCATTGCACACCAACTGAAATATTTCAGGTCTTTTATTGTTTAAAAACTGATGATTTTGGCATACAGCTCATGAAAACCCCAAATTCCTATCTCAAAAAATTAGCATATTTCATCCGACCAATAAAAGAAAAGTGTTTTTAATACAAAAAAAGTCAACCTTCAAATAATTATGTTCAGTTATGCACTCAATACTTGGTCGGGAATCCTTTTGCAGAAATGACTGCTTCAATGCGGCGTGGCATGGAGGCAATCAGCCTGTGGCACTGCTGAGGTGTTATGGAGGCCCAGGATGCTTCGATAGCGGCCTGAAGCTCATCCAGAGTGTTGGGTCTTGCGTCTCTCAACTTCCTCTTCACAATATCCCACAGATTCTCTATGGGGTTCAGGTCAGGAGAGTTGGCAGGCCAATTGAGCACAGTAATACCATGGTCAGTAAACCATTTACCAGTGGTTTTGGCACTGTGAGCAGGTGCCAGGTCGGGCTGAAAAATGAAATCTTCAACTCCATAAAGCTTTTCAGCAGATGGAAGCATGAAGTGCTCCAAAATCTCCTGATAGCGAGCTGCATTGACCCTGCCCTTGATAAAACACAGTGGACCAACACCAGCAGCTGACATGGCGCCCCAGACCATCACTGACTGTGGGTACTTGACACTGGACTTCTGGCATTTTGGCATTTCCTTCTCCCCAGTCTTCCTCCAGACTCTGGCACCTTGATTTCCGAATGACATGCAAAATTTGCTTTCATCCGAAAAAAGTACTTTGGACCACTGAGCAACAGTCCAGTGCTGCTTCTCTGTAGCCCAGGTCAGGCGCTTCTGCCGCTGTTTCTGGTTCAAAAGTGGCTTGGCCTGGGAAATGCGGCACCTGTAGCCCATTTCCTGCACACGCCTGTGCACGGTGGCTCTGGATGTTCCTACTCCAGACTCAGTCCACTTCTTCCGCAGGTCCCCCAAGGTCTGGAATCGGTCCTTCTCCACAATCTTCCTCAGGGTCCGGTCACCTCTTCTCGTTGTGCAGCGTTTTCTGCCACACTTTTTCCTTCCCACAGACTTCCCACTGAGGTGCCTTGATACAGCACTCTGGGAACAGCCTATTCGTTCAGATATTTCTTTCTCTGTCTTACCCTCTTGCTTGAGGGTGTCAATGATGGCCTTCTGGGCAGCAGTCAGGTCGGCAGTCTTACCCATGATTGCGGTTTTGAGTTATGAACCAGGCTGGAAGTTTTTAAAAGCCTCAGGAATCTTTTGCAGGTGTTTAATTAGTTGATTCAGATGATTAGGTTAATAGCTCGTTTAGAGAACTTTTTCATGATATGCAAATTTTTTGAGATAGGAATTTTGGGTTTTCATGAGCTGTATGCCAAAATCATCTGTTTTAAAACAATAAAAGACCTGAAATATTTCAGCTGGTGTGCAATGAATCTAAAATATATGAAAGTTTAATTTTTATCATTACATTACGGAAAAGAATGAACTTTATCACAATATGCTAATTTTTTGAGAAGGACCTGTAAAAGCTGGGTCTTGCGAACCTCTTTATAAACTAGTGGTGAGACCGAACGTTATTGCTCATGTCACCTCTTTATCATTTTTTATTTTCCTCCAGACATGTCCAAAATTTCAGCTGAAAACATAGGATGAGCTCATCGCCGGTAAACTGTTTACTGATGGATTTACAGCAACAGTGACTGCACCAGCAACCAGAGTTTATATAGAGGTTCACAAGATCCAGCTTTTATTTTGATAGTCCACTTCCTCTAGTGAATTTACCTACTTCCTAAATATTTAGCTCTCCATTAAATATTTGTTTTGAAGGTAAATAGTTAGCAAGCTTAGCTTGCTAGCTAAATATTCAGCTCCTAACTAAATATTTAGCCTGCTAACTCAATATTTATTATCTTATCCATGTGTTAGAATGGCCTGTGAAAGCCCAGACCTAAATTTAATATAAAGTCTGTCAAGATTTGACAATTTATGTTCACAGATCCTTCTATTTTAGGGGAATGCAACTCCAGTCCTTGAGAGCCACTGTCCTGCAGGTTTTGGATGCATCCTTGCTCCAAATACCAGAATCAAATGTCTTTAATTGCCGTCTTGGCATGTCAGCAAGTTTTGCAAAAGGCGTGCAGAATTAAGTTTAGGGATGCATCCAAAAGTTGCAGGACAGTGGCCTCCCAGTTCTTTTCAATCTAAGTTTGCAATCTGAGACTTGCAACTGTAATTGCAACAACATTCTGCAAAGTATTGACTCAGGGGGACCGAATATGAGCGCATGTCACACGTCTTGCCAGCTTGATCTGCACCCACCCATAGTACAAATATGCTCCAGTCTGCCCTGTCTCTCTGATTTATTGAGATTAGTTTTTCACATGTTCTCCCCTTTCTAATTTTTGAAGGGGGTGGGTGGTCTGTTTGATCATTGCTGTTACTTTGGAGTTGAATTGAAAGGGGGTTTCAAAGAGGTTTTGAGGCTTTCATGTCTCTTTCGGACCATATGGAAACAATCACAAAAACAAACTGAATATAATTAGGGTTTTTGTGCCTGGAACACGGCCACCTGTTCAAAAGTGATATCTGCCTACTGAGCAAGTACGAGTAATTTGCTTTCGCCAGATTTTCCATACAGTATGCATGGTTTTGACAGAATAGTCAGTAGAATATCAGTAAAAAAAATTAAGAGATGCTTTCAGATTTCTGTACTGTGATATAACTATTTTAAATATGCTGTAAGATGCTGGCTATTTAGAGTGATTTATGCAAGCATATTATCGGAAAGTTGAGTGGAAGGAAAACCTCAGGTAGAAAAAGGTGCACAAGCAGCAGGGATCCAAAGATTGCATTAAAAATGCTTCAAACAGACAGAAAAAGTAATTGCCTCCTTACACAAATATTTTCTCTGATTTTGCTTTTATTTTATAGGTTTCAGATCACATTAATTTTAGTATCCAACGAATAGAATGTGTGCAAACATGTAAATTAAAATTGGTAATTTAATTTATTAAGGGATGAAAGCTATCCATCCAACGTGGCCCTATGTTAACAAATGATTGTCTCCTAAACCAAAATACTGGTTGTGCCTCGCATAGGAGGCCATTCTATTAGGATTCTCCTGGTAAAATAACTATAAAAAACACAAAAAAACAATTAGTTTTGACATTCTAAGTTGGGATATTGAGAAACACACAAATTATAATTTTCCTTTGAAAACCTAAACCCCTCACCAGAGTATTTTTAAGCTAAGGGTGAGACGGTTGAGCTCAAACATATGAAACACATTTTTCATTGTATGACCTCTTCATGAAACAGTTTTCACGTCATTTAAATTTAAATTTTTGTATATAAAAAAAATACAAATTCCATGATTTTTCCATAGTTTCATATAGTATAGTTAAATAATTATTCATTACATTAGAAATTGCACTATCAGCATATTTATTGTACATCCAAATTAGTTGACAGATCTCAGTGGGAAGTAGTGATGTGCAGATTTATACGGTTCCTTCTATAAGTGTGATTGAGAATCAAAAACACCATTGTGAGGGATTGTATGAAAACATGTATTTGTGCTACCTGTTGTGCTCATTGTACAGTAGATTTATTTATACAAACAGTCTTCTGTATTACCTCTTTAGATCTTTGCTGCACATGTTTTTCCTGCAGCTTCTGTCACTTTCTGCCATCACTTTCCCATATTTTGCTGATACCAGCTGGTAATTCTTTCTGTGTCTCCCTCTCTCATCCGTTTGCTGCAGTCATTCTGTTTCACCGTGTATCAGTTTCTGCCTATAGTGCATATTTTCCTTGATGCTGTCATGACAGATCGTGACGGGCTTCCAGTTCTGCCCTACAAAAGCTTTTGGCAGCGGCGCGGTGCTGTGTCACTGCGCATTTGGATTATTCTCAAGTAGTGTTTGTTATATGCCCACAATATCCTGACAAGGCACTGACAGAGCTGTCTCAGTACTTATTCTGATCCAGCTGCCCTCAAAGAAAGGAAAAAGGTCACGACAAAAAGTCAAACCTTTAATATGTTTACATTTATTCACTACATTTTTATACACAAGTCCTGGCTAATCTGTTATACACTCTTCCACTCTCCCCACAGGTTTTTAATAGCTGCAAGATTTGAGAACTGTAATGGCAATGAGGAATAAGTGATTAAAAAGTAGCTTAATCAAACCAAAATAAGCAGATTTTAGTTGCTAGTTGGAAAACCGGGGCGGGGGGGGGGGTTAGCTATTTGGTTTTGGTGCTAATTGCTGTTAGCTATACAAACGCCAAAGGAACATTGTCACAAATTGTTTTATTAAGATTTTATTGTACAGTTCTGTGTCTGCCGCTAGTTTAATGAGATACAAACCATCGGAGCTGCTAAATAATAGTCCCTACGTGCAACTGTCACCGTATTTTATTTGTGGCAGCCATATTGGATACTGAACTTGGGGCTGCTCTGCAACCGCCAACATTCCCGGCCAAAATTCCAACTTAAGGGGATATTTCCATTTTGTTTCTGAGTGGAAACTCTGAAAGATCAGACCTTTGAGATCATTGGAGATTAATGTATTTCCGCGTCACTGTCCGTGTTTAGAAGATAAACATGAGTCCTTGCCCAGCCTCATTTTTCACAGTTCCGGTTGTTTTAAATCTTTTGATTGCTCTGACTGCAGAAATGGGCAGGGTTAGGCTAGTAGCTATGTTCTCGTTGCCATTTCAAAAGTCAACACAGATCTTGACTTAAATGGTATGTTCGCAGTTCTTTTTAGTCATGAAGAGTGACTTAAAAAAATTGCCCTTTGTGTCATATCATGTTTAAACCACTTATGTCATAGAATAATAATCGACTTTATTTAAATTAAAGTATAAAGTACATAAATGCTTAAGTTACATTTATTTTAACAGAATATACCATTGGTATGTTTTATACTGTTTAATACTACAGTTTGGCCTGTCTCTCCTATGATTCGTCATGTCAGGTCAACAGCTGGTGGTGTTTCGGGGCCACGATGGGAAAGCCTATGTGCTGGATGCATACTGCCCCCACCTGGGTGCCAACCTGGCTGTGGGGGGACGCGTGTTGGGAAACTGCATCGAATGCCCATTTCATGGCTGGCAGTATCGGGGAAGTGACGGCAAATGTGAGAAGATTCCCTACTCGGAAAAAGGTACAATCGAAGGAACGAAAACGAGGCCACACAAACAGGGTTCCAGTCTCGTGTTTGATTTCAGGGTTTTTCAGGTCTGGATGAACTGGAAAATAATTGCATTTTCAGGCTTTGCTCTCTTTTCCAAATTGAAAATCCGGTGTCCTTCATTCTTTCTCTTTTTGCAGCTTTCTTTCCTGTATCATCATTGTGCCCTTCCTTCTCCCTTCCTCTCTCGTATTTCTGGGGCTGGATGACATCGATCGATTTTGCTGGGGGGGGTTACCACCAGTTCTCTCCTTGGACTTCCATGTCTCGGATTGATGTCAGCTGTCTACCATCTTGCTTTACAAACATGTTTTACAGCTTGTATTTAGTTTCCTTCCTTCCCTCATGCACTTCCTTTCCTTCTATCCTTGCATCCCTGTAGTGTCCTTGTTTCTTTCTTGCATCTGAAGAGGATTGATTTTATTTAGAGGACAAAATGTTGGATTTCTCTGCATCATCTTAAAGTTATTAATATTTCTTGTTTCTGGTGTTTATCGCTTGTGTAAAATTGTGTCTCTCAGTTCCAGAGTTTGCCCAGGTGCGCCGCTGGCCCAGCTGTGAGGTAAACCAGCAGGTCCTGATCTGGTTTCACTGTGATGGATCAGAACCACAGTGGAGCATTCCAGAGCAGCAGGAGATCACTAACGGCCAGTGGGTCTATAGAGGGAGAACTGAGCACTTTATCAACTGTCACATCCAGGCAGGTGTACAATTCTGTGCAAATGTTTTGACTCCTTAGCCAGTTTGTTATGTTTAGCTTGGAGCCGCCGGACCCGTCTGTAGTCTTATTCTTGATCAGAACATTTCCAGGCTTTCTCAAGGACTTAGTAGTTGTCGTTGGACTTAGGTTGCTTTTTTAGATAAATCTTTAGGCCCCGACTAACTCGTACCCTCTACTGTTGTGTGGAGCCTGTGTAATCAACATTTGCTGCTGTAAAACTGTTTGCTCTGACTACTCTGTCTCCCCTTCATTTAAAAAAAGACCAGATAAAACAGACAGAAAGAGAAGTACAGCGGTTACTGACGCCTCCACTTGGCATCGTTGAAATAATAGAGCTGTGAAGATCATCTCATGCCAAGGACTAAAGCACATCCAAACTCATTTGTGTAAAAACCAAGAGAAAATGAAGAAATGAATTATGTATAGTATATATTCTCAGCACACAGTTAGGGCTCTTTTTACATCAATTACATCATCAATGCGGCGTGGCCTGGAGGAGATCAGCATGTTGTTCTGCTGAGGTGTTCTGGAAGCCCGGGTTGCTTTGATAGCGGCCTTCAGGTCATCTCCATCGTTGGTCCTGGTGTCCCTCGTCTTCCTCTTGACAATACTCTATAGATTCTCTATGGGGTTAAAGGTCAGGACCACTTGCTGGTCAATCAACCACAGTACCATGATGGTCATTGGACTGGCTTTAGATACCTTTGGGAGTGTGGGCCGGTACCAGGTCCTGCTGGAAAATGAAATCAGCATCAAAATAAAGCTTGTCCGCAGAAGGAAGCATGTAGTGCTCTAAAATGTTCTGGAAGATGGCTGCGTTGAATGTGGACTTAATAAAACCCGGTGGACCAGAACCAGCAGATGACATGGCGCCCACAATCATCACTGTGGAAACTTCACACAGAACTTCAGGCAACGTGGATTCTGGTCCTCTCCACTCTACCTGCAGACTTTGATTTGAATATTGAATAACTCAATTTGAATTTAAATGATTTGAATCTTGATTTCCAAACAAAATGCAACTTTTACTTTCATCTGAAACGAGGACCTTGGACCACTTAGCAACAGTCCGGTTCTGTTTCTCCTTAACCAGAGTAAGACGCTTCTGACCATGGAATGCATCTGGATGTTGTGGCTCTTAAAGCTCCGACTCCAGCAGCAGTCCAAGCTTTGGTTCACCATCCTCTCAGAGCTGAAGTTATAGCTGTTATTTGAGCAGTTTTTTCTTTCACACGTTTTTATTCCACTAAATTTTCCATTTGTATTTTTGGATATAGGGGTGCATGGTATTAGAAAAACAGCAAATATGAACCTAATATGCACCAGCATGGTTACACACACAGGTGTGGGGATTCTGGTGTTTACAGATACATTCTTGGGCTTAGGTTACCATTATTAAATCTTGTAATAATCGGTACCATGAGCTTTTCAGTGACGCTGTTATTGTATTCATGTATCTATTTGTGGGTTGTGGTTGTGTAGCTCTCAGTTTGCATTCTTTGTTTTGTCGGTTTTTTTTTCCTCTCCCTGAGACTGTGATTTTTTTCTTGTGTTTTCTTTGTTTCCCTTCCTTCCTTGTATCTTCAGCTTATCCTCTCTCTCTTAACACAAAAAAAACCACAGTAATTTCTAATAAAGATTTCTTACACATATATATCAAGCTGAGTACTATAGAAAAAGCTGTAGTGCTCCACTTGGGAGAGTAAATCTGTCGGGCTTCTACTCTGTACTCATACACCAATTCTGAGCTCCGGACTGCCAGACAGGACTAAAAAAAAGGAAAACAGGAAATGTAATTTCATTGTTTAACATTACAGTGAAGATTGATAATGATTAACCAACATTTTCATCACTTTTCTTTCTTTTTCATCTTCACAATGTCCTCATCACCCTTTTGATCTTAATCTTTGTCTATTGCCAAGCTGCGATTCAACAAATTAAAACTGAAATATTACAGCCTAGCAAATTTCTGGTAGCCTTTATTTATTTATTTATTTATTTATTTTTACAAAACTTTGCACTAAAGAAGATGCGGTTTGTTGATGCATTCACAGATCAAGAAAAAGTGAGTTTTCCATTTTCAATGCATTTATTGAACTGGGCTGAAACTCTGTGTTTAACCTGATAATTATTGATCTACAGTGATTTTTTAGTAGACAGAGCAGCCTGTCAGAAAGGAACGCCTGTGTTTCTGAAATTCATCGTCTCTTCAGGAGATTCCTGAAAACGGAGCAGACATTGCTCACCTGGGTCACCTGCACACTCCGGGCATCCCCAGTGGAGTGGATCTGCGCTACACCAACAGCAAAACCTGGGAGTTTGTGAGACACGACTGGAAGGTCAGGACGTTCCTCTGGTTCAAACACTTTACATGTGGTTCTTTACCTTCTTCCACAGGTTTTTCTTGCGTTTGTGGTTCTTTTTATGATCGTCTTCACTCTTGCTTTAATTATTGAAAATGTTCTGAGTTTATTATTTGCTTCCCCAGGATGAATATAGATGAGTGACATATCTCTCTGTGCACTTTTTGCCTTTATTCCTCTTTATTTAACCAGAGTTGTCTGTGGTGCCTTTTTAGTTTAATATAAACATTTTTATCTACCTTGCCTCGTTATCAGGATGAACTTGGGTCCTGAATAAATCGTTCTCGATCAGCCAAAGAAGTCCAGATGTTTATCTGACCTTTGCTGTGCCTCATTTTATTGTGACCTTTGCACTGTGCTTTTTTTTCCCTGCTTCTCTCTAAGGTGGAGTGGGAACCGGAGCCAGAACCCAACAGTCACTGCTCTCAGATGCTGGTCAATCATTCACTCACCTTGTTTGGATGCCACTGGCCTCTGCTGGATCTGCACGTTGTAGCCAGACAGGTAAGGTGAATGAGGAAGTTTGTGCATACAGTTGAAACCCGACATTTACACATGAAAATTACTTTTTCATCCAACTGGCTAATATAAAATCACACTAATTGAGAGTTCCATTATTTATTTGGTAGAATTTCCTTAATCTGAATGTAAACAGTACATTCTTTCTTAAGTTTGCAAAAAATTGTGCTCTAAGGCGAAAATACAGAGTATGACCCAAAAGAAGACCATCCCACAGTCAAGCATGGAGGTGGAAGTATTAAGCTTTGGGGGTCTTCCCTCAGCCAGAACAGAAACGATAAGATGTCAGTGCATAATTACTAGGGGTGTAACGGTACATGTATCTGTATTTTTCGGTACTGCCCTGTCGGTTCAGTACACAGGTTTACCGAATGAATAAAGCTGCTTTCTACTTGAACACATTTAAAATGCTTATGTGCTGAACTCCCCAGAGCAACTTTTAAAAAGAGACACCAAAACAAAACGGAAAGGACTCTCAGCTATCACTAAACTCTGTTTTGCTATTTGAGAACATTAATAGTTTCTCATGCAGCTACAGTAGAAAAAGGAAGACGGACCAAATGCTGGATTCAGTTACAGCTGGGAGACTAGGCTGTCGAAATATCAAAACAACTCGATGTGATTTTAGCGTGTTTTATTCTCAAATATGAGCAAAGTAATAGTTAAACATTTCTAAACATTAACACTGACTGTGGTTATGTTGTTTTCTACTCTGGCTATGTCTGCTTGTGCTATTTTATTTATTTTTTTAAATCCAATCAAATCTCCACTTATTTCTATACTTTCAACTTTGTTATACAACATAAAATCAAATTAGTTTCAGGAATGGAAAAAATGAAATTTGGGGAAAACGTCCTTTGTTAAATGCTGACCAAATTAAAAACAAACAAAAAAAAGTCATATGCACATTTGCACTTATTTTTTCCTGATTAAATTGTATCGAAACAGTGACTGTACAGCCCCCAATACGTACTGAACCTTGATTTTGGTATACCGTTACACCCCTTATAATTACCTAAAATATATAGGGAAGTGGTTAAAGAAAATGCACAAAAAGGTCTTCGGGTCCAACAGAAAATCTGAAGTTGAAGCTTTGAGGTACCAAGCTTCAGATATGAGATCAGAAGGATTTAGGGAGGTTCTGTACAGAGGAGTGCGTTTAAACCCCTCCTGACGTGTCCAAACCTTCTTTAGCACTTTGCCAATAAAGGTGTTTCTGCATTGGTCTGAGTCAGGGGTGTCCAGCTCCAGTCCTCGAGGTCCAGAGTCCACAGGCTTTGTAACCCTTTACTCGAAATAACCATCAACCTCCCCGGTGGTGCACATTAAATTATGGTGGAATCAGGTATCAGATGTGTCTGAAGGAATTTAAAAGGCCTGCAGATGGTGCTGCAGAAGCCCCTACATTCCTTCCAGCCATCATTTATACCTGCTTATCCTTGCAGGAGTGATAAGCGAGAAGGTCCTGGATTCGAACCCAGGACCTTTTTGCTGCAAGGCAGTAACATTCAGATGCCAAATTCAGTTATTTGAAAGCAGGACGATTGAAATAAAGTTGCAAACATTGGGAACTCAGGACTTTATATTACGTACGATACATTTATTGTAGACTCTGTACTTTGCCCAACTGACAACGACTGGTGGCTTTACTCCCTGTTTGGTGCATTAAGACCTGCTGGTAAATCTTCCAGGTAGGTCCAGGAGTGGTGTTTCTGCGGTTCAACCACAGTTTCCTGGGCCGAGGGATCATGATGCACTGTGTGACGCCTGTGGAGCCTCTGTTGCAGTGTGTTACTCACACCATGTTCTATCAGTCAAACATCCCAGCTGTGGTGCCCAAATTCATCCTCAAAGGAGAATCCGTTCAGGTGCAGTATTTCCTCGTTTTCTGTCTCCATTTGCATTGTTGCCGTTTTTACCAGGTCCTCACAGCATTTTTAGTATTGCAAGGTCTGATTTTACCCAAACATTTTTATCTTATTTTATTGTAGCTTTTGTTATTATTTTAATAAATCTTAGTTGGTTTTTTTTTTTTCTATGCAAATGATTTTATGATATAAACTGTGAAACTGTTCTTCATTAGCTGTGAATTTAAGAAATAAGATTTGTTCTAGTTTAAAAAGATTATTGGCTGCATTTTTCAGCTGCTTTGGCTTTGCTTTTATTTTATCTTATTCAAGCTTATCTTTTCGTAAGTTAGTCTTTAAATTACCAAATTCTTCTTTATCAGCTTATCAGGTTTATAAAGTAAAATCTGTTCTAATTTCTTTTAGGTTATTATTTTTTATTTAAGCTCAGATTTAGTTCCTAAACACCCTGGACAGGTCGCCAGTCCATCGCAGGGCAACACGGAGACATACAGGACAAACAACCATGGATCCATGCGCTCATATCTAAGGCAATTTAGAGAGACCAATTAACCTGTCAGTCATGTTTTTGGACTGTGGGAGGAAGCCCACGCATGCACAGGGAGAACATGCAAACTCCATGCATAAAGACTCCAGTTTGGGATTCAAACACAGGACCTTCTTGCTGCAAGGCAACAGTGCTAACAACTTCGCCAATGTGCAGCCCTATTATTATTATTATTATTTTATTTATTTATTTATTTATTTATTTATTTTTATTTATTTAATTTAATGATGAAAATTACTAGGGGCAGTTATTATCCACTCCATGTTTTTTATTTAATTTCATTTTTATTATTTTATTTTATTTAAGCTTATTATTTATAATTATTTAACCTTATTATTCATTTATTGGGAGCTTTTTTTTATTGGTGTTAAGTTTATAGTAGAAGTAAAATTATTATTAATTTATTTTACTATTATTTAATTCAATTAATAATGAAAATCATTAGTGTTTTATTATAATTATTATTTAATTACATTTATTAATGAAAATTACTAGGGGTGGTTTACATCCATTCCATTTTTTTATTTAACTTCATTTTATTATTGAATTTTATTTCAGCTTATTATTCATAATTATTTAACCTTATTTATTTATTTTGCGTTTTTTTTATTGGTGTTACATTTATAGTAGAGGTAAAATTTATATATTTGTTATTTAATTAAATTAGTAATGCAAAACTTTAGGGGAAGTTGTCAGCGACTCAAATTTTGTTATTTTATTTTTAAATCTTGGATCTGTTCTTCAATAGCAGAATGTTATATATTTTCTTCGAAATTACTCTAATTTGAAGAAATCATTGGGTGCATGTAACACCCTCTCCTTCTCACGCCGCACACTCACAGAAAAAGTGTAAATACTTCCTCATTAAAGCTGATAATTAGCTTGGTGGTGACGAAACACTGTAAGCTCTTTGAAAGAGACAGAAAATGTGTAAATTAGCTTCAAAATCAAAGGAAATGTCAGTTTAAAAGCTGCAGTTTAATAATTATAATCAATTAGCTTGATCAAACGTGAGCAGTTGCTGATGTCTTCTTCACTGACAGGGATTATATTTCTTTTTCCTTTATGCCACTGAATAGAAACAGTAGACAGCTACTGAAAAGCAAAATGCCAAATCTCAGCAGCTGCTGAAGTTACTGTGGAGTGACATTTAACAGCACTTCCTCCAGCACAAACCTCCTGCTGCTCAGTCATGATAATTTAATGCAACGAGACAGCACAACAAACATAATAATGAGAATAAATTCATGGTCCAAGTGCAGTCAAAATCATCAGATCCAGTTTGTTCGTTTGAGTCAGTGATAGAAAGTCTGCTGCGTTTTTCTTCCTTTTCAGTTCGAACGCGACGTGATGATCTGGAACAACAAGACGTACGTCACCAAGCCTCTCCTCGTTAAGGAGGACTCTGCTGTTCGGAAGCACCGCCGCTGGTTCAGCCAGTTCTACAGCCAGAACAGCCCGCGGCTGCAGTACCTGCGGGATAGTTTGGACTTCTGACCCGCCTCTGGAGGTCCGCCTCGCTCCTCCTCTCAGAGGACGGAGACGCTGGAGGATTTTGATCTGTTGAGAGTTTTAGGTTGAAAAGGTGAAGCTAAGCTGTCTGGATAAAATATCCGTCTACGATCATAAAGACTATTAAGTTTCCCTGACCCCTTTTTAATGTGAAACTTTACCAACTTCTATATCAAGAAGCTTATTAGAAATTGTCTAAAAAGTATGAATTTGTAGTATGAATTTATTATGGGATGGTCTAAACCTGTGGGAATGTTCTGTTTGCACTTAAATGTTTCAGATCATTAAAGATATTTTAATATCAGATGGAAATAACCTGGATAAAAACAAAGGGCCGTTTTCAAATGATAATTGCATTTATTAGGAGAGAAACACTTTTCCAACCAACATGATCCTTAGTTGAGTACAGTTTGACTAATTATGGCCAGACTGTAGATTCTAGGAGCCCAAGTCCAGTCAAGTGTTATCAACCTGCAACTTTAGGACTCAACACACCTGAATTCCCTCATCAGCATGTCATTAAGCTCTCTGCAGAGGCCCGCTAGCGAGTTATTCGTTTAAGTCAGGTGCGTAGAAAAAGGGATGCATCTAAAAGATGCAGGACAGTAGCTCTCGAGGACTGGAGCTGGAGACCATGCTCAGAGCCCTAGGGCGCCACCTGCTGAATGGGTTGCCATTGCAAGAACCCCCCCCCCCCCCCCCGAAAAAAAGAAAAGAAAAATGTGTATATAAAGAGAGAGAGACATATTAGGGAAGGCGTTACCGCAGGTCGATTAATTTCTAGAATTAAAGAGATCTTTTTTTTTTTTACGCAGCGACGCATGCACAGAATAACCCGCTCTGTTAATCCCACAATTCAACCCGTGCTGCGTTCAGTGCTCGTCACGTAAACAGCATGGCAGACCCGAACTGTATGATTCCATATAAACTTCTCTTTTCAGTCGCAGGCCATATAGAAGGTTCATCAGTCTGCGTCACTCCCTGCTCTACTGCGTGTGTCGTCTGCAGAAAGAGACGCGATCATGTCTTGTGCTGTCGGTTGCACAAGTCGCTTAGACAAAGACAACAGAACGTTCAAGTTTTACAGAATTCCATCGACTCGCCCCCCTTTCAAGGTAAACAAAAGACGTCTTTGGCTGCAAGCGATCAGAAGAAGCAATTGGGATGAGCAGATGATTGAAATTGCAGCCATCTGCAGGGATCACTTCATATTAGGTATGCCTCCTGGGCTAACAAACAAGCTAACATCGCTAACCAACACTCCAACTGCAAGATAACTGCAAATAATAGCAATGGGAACCGGAGCTATGTAAAGGGCCGGTGTCACACAATTTGCGTGCACATCCGCTGTGTTGATAAACAAATAATCCCTCTATTGTCAGAAGAAACGGTCAGCTTCACATTTAGAAAATGTTAATCAGTTAGTTTGTCTTAGCAACTGGCTAAAGGATAAATACGTTAAAAGAGTCAAGTGCAAATGTGATAGTAAATTTCAAAACAAAAGTTCCGTGCATCTCTTCTGTACTTCCTTAAAAATAAAAATTAACGGCATCTGGGTTTGTCCTTTATTTGCACTGAAAATTTCTGTCATATTTAGGAATGTTGATTAATCGTAATTAATTCACAGCTACTCTGTGATTAATTAGATAAAAAAAAAATTATTGTTTGATCACATAAGCAGTTTGCTGGTCTATCTAGCGATCGTTTGTTGTACTGACAAGAATGAAAAGGAAATACTAAATGCAGAAAGTGAACAAATACAATAACATCTGTAATGACCCTGATCTTATCCTGCATCACAGCTCCGTTCTCTATGGAGGGGGAGGAATTATCTATGCGCTTCTCAGAACAGGTTGCAAATAGCGTTATCAGAGGTAAACAATACAATATTTTCAACATAAAACGAATACCCAAGTCATCTTTCCAAAAAGATCGGTTATCATAAACTCTAGGGTTGGCTCTGCCCCTGCTGTAGAATCAAGAAGCCACCTTAACAATACCTGTCTGTCAATATGAAGTACATCTCAAAAAGGACCACATTATGTCTCGATCTTAAGAAGTTCAAGAGCAGATGACAAACAAAATCATTTACATCCTTCAGTCTGGAAAGCCATTTCTAATGCCCGGTTCACACTTTGTTTTTCGGCCGTCGTAAGAAATGTTTTTGTTGTGAAAAGAGTTGTGGCCAAAAACAGTGAGCCTGATTCGCAGGTCTGTGGCCGTCCAGTGTGACGGGCCCTCCGTCTGCTTATCGAGCACTCTCACGACCAGATCCAGTCTCCGACGGTCTTCAGGCAGTGTCAGAAAATCTGTGTCTCCGGTCTGCAATCGACCAATGAAAATACACCCAGGGAGTGACTTGAAAAGCTAGCGACGAGAGTACAATGCGACGTATTAGCCGTATCAACATTAGCAACAATGGAGACTACACGCAAGAACATGTGTGACAAAGAAGCCGAATTTATAGAGCTTTGGCAGCAAAGACCTGTATATGATATTTTATCGTTGCCATCTTGGGTATCTGTCGGCTTCTAGCGATGAAATCTTGGGTTGTACAGTGTGCCACCTCTCTAGAGCTCGCACAGAGTGAACCGGGCTTAAGGTTTTGGGACTCAAGTGAACCTCAGAGAAATCCGTTAAACACAAACGGAAGGAATAGAACAGTGGGGAACCTTCCTTGTAGTGACCAGCCTACGGTAGAACTCAGATCGACATCTAAAGCTCCACAGACCTCGTTTGCTGCAGCTCAGGTCAGAATTCATGATTCAACAGCAGGAAGTAAAATGCGAGAGATCCAAGGCCAGAACGACTGCTGACCAAAAAAAACAACAAAGGCCCATCTCACAGTTTTGGGAAGATATTCTGTGGACTGACATAAAAAACTGGAAACTTTTGAAGGTGCAGTCCCTTTACATCTGGCATTAAACTGAGGGCATCTTAGAAAAATAACGTCATACCAACAGTGAAATATGGTGGCAGTAATGTGATGATCTGGGGCTCCTTTGCTGCTTCAGGACGTGGGCGACTTGCCAGCCGAAACTCCTGAAAAGGAATGGCCGGCCATCAGTTCTTGACCTTAAACTCAAGCATCAAACAATCATCTTTGGAACACCAAAGATGCAAATACTTCTTCACAACAGTGTGCTGCACATGGGTTACATTCTCAGTGATCAGTGCCTCTACCATATCTGATTGCAGGTGTGTCCGTGTCCTAGGGCTCGTCAAGCCCAATCAAGAGGGGCTCAGAGAGGAGCTTATTGTGCACTCATCTCCTCCGTTGCTTCTAAATATTAAACTGTATTTTTGTAACTGACCGATCCACAGCCGTAATGTTTATTTAAATACGCAGATTAAGGCTGTCCCTCGTGCCCTCGTGTGCTTGCTCATGCGTTTCTTAGCTGCCAGAAGCTTTCCGTTGAATACTTTAGCGGGTTAAATCGAGCAGAATGGAGAGAGGGTGGACTGACTGCACCACATAGTCTCCCTCACTTTGCTCAGGTTTGAGTTGTTGCCTTGTGCTTGCAGTCTGTAAAAGTACTTTTCCTGTATTGGTTTGTGAAAAAAAACTGTGTTGGTTTGTTACGCTGAAGCGCCCCATCAATAATTGACCCTCTTCAGCTTTGTTTGTGTCATGTTATGTGTCTTTAATTTATCCCCTAATGATTTAAAGCACCAATTGTCTGGTTGTTGAAAGTGAAACATCAATTTAATAGTTTTTCAGGGCTGTGTTGGGTCTGCAAACAGACCCAGATGTTCAAAGACGAAAAATTGCCCACCAGATACAGAAGAGGCTTGTTCAATTAATCGACATTGAATTGAAGGTGCTAAAAAAAAAATCAATGCAGTTGGTGCAGTCTAGTACAACATCTTTCCATGAGCATTGGGGCGGCCGTGATGAGCTTCACAAAGCAGACGCAAACAACAACAGATGGGGCCAATCATCAGACATCTGTTCCACAAGAGTTGGGTTTTGCCAGCGATTCGTCTGACTGCAGTGTCAGGAGTCTGTCGTGGTCCCATCTGCAGCAAACTGCACCTGATTTAGCTCAAACAAGACGCTGCACCACTCTCCTGTCTGGCCAACTGGACCAGCCGAGCTCGGTCCGCCTCCTCTCAAGAGACGACCTCATTCTTGCAAAAGGAGCTGCTGAAATACAAGGAGAAATCCCACTGGAATTACTGTTGTCTGTGTTTTTTCTGTGTTACTCTGAGGAGGAAGCTGTACACACTCCAAACTCATACTTTAAGTTCAGGATGCGTTGTGGAAAGCTGGGAGTCTTCTTATAGCAGACGTGAACATAATTTAGAAACGTCATGAGGTCAAAGAAAGAAAGCAGGAGAGATCTGCTGTAACCTTCTGAAGGAATGAAAGCTAAGAGCAATTATTTTTTATAAACTAGAGGTGTAACAGTACATGTATTCGTATTTTTATTTTTCTGTATGGCCCTGTCGGTTCGGTACACACCTGTACCGAACTAATCCAGCTGTTTTTTTACCTGAACACATGCAGAATGTTTATGTCCAGAACTCAGAGCGCAATGCACCGTTTCTGTAGCGCAACTTTAGAAAGTGACAACAAAACGAAACAGAAAGGACTCCCAGCTATCACTAAACTCTATTTGGGAACATCAATGGTTTCTCATGCAGCTACAGTAGAAAAAGAAAGATGGACCAAACCAGAAATTTGTCAGCAAATCTTTCAACATCAATAAGGTCCATAACACGCTCTTCACTGAAATGAATTACTCACCTGAAACAATGTCAAGCTGAATGTAAACATCACTGATAATAGAGAAAAACCAGCTGACGTCCAACATGGCTACCAGTAGCATCCAATCAGCTCAAACTCCTTACTTTGGATAAAACGCAAGTCAACGGAATCCCCTTCGATCAGGAGGGATTTCCAACAGCTTCCCATGCTGCATTCAAGTACAGTCGGGAAAATAGGCTGTTGAAATATCAAAACAACTTCAAAGTGATTTAAGCATGTTTAATTCTCAAAAATGTGTGAAGTATTATTTGAACACGTCTAAACATTAACTCTGACCGTTTTCAAACGGTTATATTGTTTTCTACTCTGGCTATGTCTGCTTGTACTATTCCATTTATAAAAAATCCAATCAAATCTCCAGTCAGTTCTATTCTGTCAACTTTTTTAAGTTTTAGAATATAATAGGCAAGGCAACTTTATTTGTACAGCACAGTTTCAACAACAAGGCAATTCAAGGTGCTTTCCATGACTAGGGGATAAAATAAAAGCAGCAATAAAAGAACAAAAGTATAAAACACAACATTAGAGACGCATAACATATGACACATAAACATGATTTTCAAGTTATTATCAATCAATCACTCAAAGGCAGCTCTAAACAGATGGGATTTTAGCTTTGATTTAAGCAAACTCAGTGTTTCAGCAGCTGTGCAGTTGTCTGGAAGTTTGTTCCAGATTAGAGGAGCATAGAAACTGAAAGCTGCTTCTCCATGTTTGGTTCAAATTTTAAGGATGATTAGAGGACTAGAGTTGGAAGACCTGAGTGGTCTGGGGGGGTTGGTATAGTGACCACAGATCGTCAGCATACTTTGGTGCTAGAAAAAATATGTAGAAGTTTATTCTCTGAGCTACAGGAAGCCAGTGTATAAGGACTTTATTACTGGGGTGATGTGCTCTACTTTCCTGGTTCTAGTGAGGAACACGAGCAGCAGCGTTCTGGATCAGCTGCAGATGTCTAATAAAATATTTATATATTTTTTAATGCAGATCAGTGTAAAAATTTAAAAAGTAATTTGAACATCTGTATTTTTTTTCTTCAATAAAGAGTCCCTAAAACGTACCGAACCTTGACTTTAAAACCCACAATACGTACGGAAATGTTGTTTTTGTACCGTTACACCCCTAATATAAACTACTGTATAGGGGAGACGGGGTATAGTTGAAACACTGGGAGAGTTGTAACACTACCATTTCCACGAATCAGGGATAAGATAGGGGTCATGTGACATTTTCAGTTTCCTCAGGCTTCCTTAACAATCACACATGGACATTTTCCAGTCAGTCTGGCAATCTCTCCAGGAGCTACAACAGAAAATCGAATTCTGAGGTAAGAAAGTAAAAGAAAAGTAAGATAATATTTTGTTTGGTACCTCTACCGTTGTAGATGATGTTGTATGAGTTATATCAGGTTAAACTGTAGTTTCTCTAGTAAAGAATGGTGTTTCAACCTTCTGCTAATTTCAAAGCACCATGCTAATACAACTAGCTAATCAATGGGTGACTGTGGCAGGGTAGGTTTAAACACTTGTTTTATGTAAGAACATTTTTGTGATTTTATTAATTCTACAGAATGCCTAGAAAATGGGCAAGAAAAACAAATCGTGGAGTCGATGCCAATGTTTTAAAAAGAGCAACAGAGGAAGTTAGGAAAGGAAAGCCTGTCAGGGCCGTGGCAAATTCCAAAGGAATCTGCCATGTCACCTTGAACAGATTTTGGTGGAAATATAAAGAACTGAGAGACCAGGGATCGAGCGACCTTCCTCGTGTAGGTCCATCGTAGGTCAGTTGTTCAGTCCATCACTCGTTAGGCCATTTCCCAAAGCGGGCCCAAGGAAAGAGACGGGAAGGGGAAGGAAGAAGAGGCGCTCGGAAACCCTCACCGATACATCAGTGAAGCTGGCATTGGAAGAGGAGGAGCGTCAAAAAGGGAAAATCGTCAGAAAAAAAATCTTGGGGAGTGAGAAAAGCAAGAAGGTAAAGAAACCTGCCAGAAAAAGAAAAACAAATTCAAGACCCAAGGAAGTGTGGGTCAAGTGTGTTTTATGTAGCTTTTGGGCCCAGCAGGCATCCACTCCAGGTCTGACCAATTTCATTTGTCAGCATTGTGACTGATTAACGGAGTCAATTTGTTTTGTTTGACATTTGTTTGTTGTTGTCACCACTGTGACTTAAGAATGCATTTCATTTGTTAGTTGTCACCATTGTGACAGATAAAGAATGCATTTCAGTTGTTCGTTATGTAGAATGGGGGTAAATATGTTTAATTAGCTCTGACTCACACACTTACACACACATGCGCGCACGCACACACACGTTTACACATCACACACCCATATGAATGTGCACGAACAGACATGCACACACAAACACACATGTGCATGCACATACACTCCCAATATTCACACATATTGTATTGTTGCAGTCATTCATTTACAATAAATCTGTTGTTGTGGCATATCAATTGTAGTACCCTTAGTTTTTGTGCATTTTGTCTACCTGTTACAACCTACCCCAGTATGTGTTACAACCTACCCCAGTATGTGTTACAACCTACCCCAGTAGTTGGGTAGGTTGTAACAACTGACCACTTTGTATTTGTCATCATCTCACAAAGTCTGTGATATAGTTTAAGGAACTTAAATTGTTGCCATTGATAGTAGACAAATGTGGGTACTTTACCTAAAAGTTTCAGACATGTAGCTAAAAAAAAGGTAGTTTTAGGTGCTAAAGAAAAATTGTGTTACAATCATCCCCGGTCTCCCCTATAAGAATACATCTTCTGTCACTGTCTGACATTAAATAAGACTTTCTATTTGCTAAAGGTCTACTTTTTAGCTTTAGCAGGTTTAATTATCAACATTTGAGCTAAACGTAGCTAAAGACCTAAAGTAGCTGCTGAATCCGATAACCGCTTCATTATCCACAGTGAAACGAGTCCTGTACCAACATGGGCTAAAAGACAGCTCAGAGAGGAAGAAGCCATTTCTCCGAAAGCAACATGCAAGATTGAAGTTTGCAAAAGCACTCATGGACAAAGAAGTACATTTTTGTAGACATGTCCTGTGATCTAATTTGAGTAAAATGAAAGATTTTGGCCATAATCACCGTTGTTTTATTAGGAAGAAGAGCATCATCCCAGCTGTGGCAGCATACTGTTGTGGAAAGAACTGGTGAACTTATATTGAAGCAACATCTCAAGACCAACGCCAGGAATTTAAATAAGTCTTCCAAATGGACAGTGACTCTAATCGTACTGCCAAATTACTTACAAACTAGCTTGAGGACAGGAAAGTGAAAGTCTTGGAGAGGCCATCACAAAGTCTGGATCTCTGGACTGTGAGCAGAGCTGAAAAGCCATAAGATAAAGGCAGCTTGCAAACCTGACCCAGTCGCACCAGTGCTGTCAGGAGGAATGGGTCGAACTTCCAGCTAACTACTGTGAGAGGATCCCCAAAGCATCTGACCCAAGCAGTACCTTTGTACCTGACATGCCTTCATTAGCAAGTCTCTTGTAAGTGAAGTTCTTAAATAAAAGAGATGAGAGAGATTCCTTCAGATATTCTGAGGTTTTAATACAGACTTGGTTGATCAAGCAAGGAGGTACAGCGTTAACAGAGAATATGCAATACTGACCTGCCTTCTACAACAAAACACAGAATTATATAGGTTCAGTAATCCTATCTATATCAAATCAGAAAACATTTCTTCAGTATGAGAACATTAGACTCGCAGCCGTTGGGGACTTGATAGTGAAAGCATAATCAATGTATGTCAGGATGTCCTTAGATGTAAAAGAGAGTTGCTATGCCAACCCAGGATGTAAGAGCCTAAATCAGTAGATTTGACCTGACCCAAATTCATACAGTGTCATATAATCAGATTGGTTACCATATCATAAAGAAAAAGCACACAGTAACTATCAGTATATGAAATACACAGAACAGATCATTCTTAATAATAAAATTTCCCACAACACTCTCTATCCTCTATCCATTCCTTTCACACCCTTTCAAATTCGTTTCCTCCCTTGGTCCGGACCTTTTGCGGTTCCAAACGAACCCTGGTTGGGAGCAAATTAGGTGTGAAAGCGATCGAACTTTATCCCACCCAGTGAACAAAAAACCCGACCTTTTTTAGTCTTTGTGGTAATTGTTATACATTTTTTGTATTTTTTATGCGTGGGCTGCCTTATTATGTGAATGTCCCCACTGTGGCATCAATAGTCTATTCATATTCTATTCATATTTATAATATCTTAATTCTCCACAGTCCGTCTTTCTGCATCCTATTGTACGCCTCATGTGGCATCAACCGGTCTTGAGGCTCAAACAATTTTTGTTAAGATCTGTAGCTGCATCAGAGGTCGCGCTACAATCTTTTTGTTGTTGCTCATTTTCTTCAGTCGGAGGCTTCTTCAGTTTCGCTGCAATACGGACCGCTACAGGAAATCCTTCCTCCCCACAGCCATCATCATCTACAACAACTCCTCAAAGAATTAATTATATAAGCTATACCAACACCTAATTTCCCTTTGTGATCAATCAAGTATTTTTTTGAATTGAATTTTGACTGAGTGTTTAAAATAAAATCCCATCATAATAAATTTTTACCCGTCAAGTTTTTGAATAACACAGTATTCAATAGTTCATTTTCGTTCATTTTAGTTGATATTCAATCCGAACAAACTGATCAGAGAATCCACATGGTGCCATCAAACATCCAGCAGATAAATAAGCTACATGTATTATGAACATTTCCCCTGCTGTGGCCTGAACTGCGCTCCGCCTGCGTGTAATGGAGGCTGAATCGCCACTTTCGACATTTCTCCAATTGAAGTGATCAGAATGTGGAAATAACTCTCTTGATAAGGAGCTTCTCTGTTTGCTTCAGTGGGAAGAAATCCCAGTGGATGCGCTCTTTTTGCAGCAGTAAATAAACTGCTGCGATCTATCACCGCCCGTCTATGTCCGGTGTTGTGCCACCTGTGCAACCACAGACTCGCTGCAAAGCCTCAGTATCTCTTCAGCGCGCTGTCAGCTTTCAGATAGCGTGATGCATTGGGTACGTTGTCTAGGTCTGAGATGATGCTCAGATGCTATCGTATGAATCTTTTTTTGATTGATTTAGTTACCTGTACGCCGTGCCACTACCAAATCCAGTCAGCATCATGACAGAAGCGTATTGATGACTGAAAAAAGAACACATCTCTAAAGTGGGACATGGTGGCAGCAGTGTCATGCTGTGGGGTTGCTTTTCTTCAGCACTGAAGAATCCTGGGTAAAAAAAAAAAAAAAAACTGTTACAGGCTGAAAAAGACTTTAGATCCAAAAATATGCCTTTACTGGGACCTCAAAAGACTTTCAGTAGTGCTTTCAGTGAAAGGTGTTTCTGAATGGTATTGACAAATCAGGGCTGAATACAAATGCATGCCACACTTTTCAGATTTTTGTTTGTAAGAACGTTTGGCAAACCACGTTTTTGTTTCCCGATGTCCTCGGGGGCAGGTTCTAGGTGGTTTGCTCATAGCTATTCTACATAAAGCATCTAAAGTTCATCTCTAAAAGTTCTCACAAGCAGTGACTGCCCAAAAGAGCGCCACGTAATGCACCTCTTGATCGTTCGGTTATGTTCTGCTTCCTGTGTGTTTGCCTCCCTCCACCAGTTAGAACCTTGTATTTCTAACGTTTAAACATATTTTCCTGCCTTTCTGCCTCAGTACAGTCCCCCACAGCTGCTGCACCTTCTCTTAATCACACTCACCTGTTCCTCGCTGTTTTCATCCACTCCTCCTCCTGGATTGTCCTGCTGTTCCCCCAACACTCTTCTGTAAGTCTGTTTCAGATTTAATCTAACACCACTTTGATTCCTCCTACATCCTTCCTGCTTTTGGGTCCTCTGATTCATCCTCACAGCTAGGTTTTACATTTACCGGTCAGAATGTTGACTTTTTCTTATGCAATTTCCGCGTTTTTATATCATAATCCCTTCTCAACTTCACTGGAGGTCAGTATCACATAGTTGCAGCTAGTGGGCTTTCTCCACTGTGACAGAAAAATGGATTAGTATTATGAAACCCTGCTGCATCCCTCAGGGCTTTTCGTCTTTTTTATAAGTAAAAGCTGGAATCTGGAGAAGTTTTTCCATGCTTGGCTCAGTATTGAGACAAAAGTGAACCCAAAGGGAGGAAGGGGAGGCTCCCACATCCATGATTTATGCAAGAACCTTGTACTAACATGAAAAACACATCAGAAAGGCATGCATCCACCTCATGACTCCTTGAAGCAATTTATTTCAGGGCTTCATCATAGTTTTTTTCACAGCTCTAGCAGAGAGAGGCCCTAGCAATCACAGAGCAAAAAAAAAAGCGTCTTCCCTTAGCCTCACCTCCACTTAGTCAGTTGTTTTCTTCACGTCGTTCGCTTTCGTTTACTGCACAGACCAACAGGAGAAGCTGAGGACAGGCAGTTTGCAGAGAAGCAAGCTGCTGTCATGTTGAGCGCTAAAGCGTGTAGGCGTTGAAGCGCAACACGTTCTGACTGTTCTGTCCTTCGCTTTACTCCCACTTTGAATACTTCAAACGAGGTTGATTCATCACTCATTCACTCCGTCCTTTGTTTTCATAAACAAAAAGGGGACTTTTTTTTTAGGGGAGGAGGGAATCGATAAAAAACAAAAGATTTAAATATTCAAATTCCTAATTTTCAAAATCTGTTTTTGTCTTAAACTTTGAACAGAACATCGGTTAAGATTACAAAAATGTGTAAAGATTTAGCAAAGTATGTATTTTATTTTAATATTCTCCAACTGATAATCAGTTTGTTGTTTTTTTTTTACCTTGAATATTCCACAGAGTTTTGACAGCCAAAATTAACTTCTAATGCATGCATATAAGTTCTCTTCTGGTATATTGAATTCGCATAAGTGCCTGTTTGGACAATTATCCCCTCTAGTTTTGGATGTCGTGCAGTAGGAAGGATTTTTGCTCTTACTTTTTTACTTTGGTGCAGTTTTTGTGATGCATAACCGTGCCAACAAGGTATCGTTTGTACAAACGGGAGCAGCTGATCGTCTCAAAACCTCAAATAATACCCGAACTACGACCTCTAATCCCTGTGGAGTTGAAAAGGAGGCTTCATGAATGCAGAGCGGAGAGAGAAGGAGGAAGTTCAAACCATCTCTTTCATACATCATGAAGGGCAAGGATCATATCACCTTCTCCGAGGTCTTTCTGCCTCAGCAGAATTTTTTAGAGGGGTGACAGAACAAATGGAGTGGATTAGCAGTGCTTTTTTTAATATAATATATTTTATATTAAATTTTATATTAATTTGTATAGCATGTTTTAATGAAATGAACTCAGCTATTATCTACCTTGGGTGTTTGTGCTTGCACAATTTCTTTGTTTCTTATTTATATTTGTTTAAGTCTTGCCATATTCAGTTTGTTCCCAGTAATCATTATTGTTCAAATGGTATTGCCATATCGATTTATTCCTTTGTGTTTAGTTACTGTCATTTTTTTCCTGTGTTATGTTCGTTTTTCACTCTTAGATCAGTGTTGGTCTTTTTCCCCTTGGTTTGTAGTTTCTGTTCAGCTCCTCAGTGTTTATTATTCACCGTCCCTCAGCCTGCCAGTTGGCTTCCTTCCACACCTGTTCCCAATCACCTAATTGTCCTCACCTGCTTCCAATGTCATTCTTTACTCCTTCCTTAGTATTTAACAGAGATCTGTATTGGCAAGAATCTGCTCATACAATATCACAATAAAGGAGGGGATGTTACAATATATTGCGATATGAGTAGGACTATATATTGTGATTTTTAAAATTTAATTTAACAATGAGAGCTTAATCAAAAATGCACCAGACACAGACACACACCTACAGCCTATGTTAAAGGGGGAGTATTATGCTTCTTCCAGGCACATATTAACGTTCTATAGCCACCTGTCACCTTAAGTCTTTTAAAAGTCCGTCATATATCCAAATCCACCTTAAAGAAATTCACTTCCGTATTGGACGCCCTGATTTTCACCTGTGCCTCTCTAAGACCCTCCTACTCTTTCTGACACTCCCCCTTCAGCTGTCAAATACCGTGCATCATCGCAGCATGCACGGAGTTGAAAAAAAATCCCACAAAAGTGTGATATAATTAGCCTACTGCACAAGGGAATCAGTCGGAGTTGTGTGAGGTGGGGAGTTATAGGGGAGCTCTGCAGGGGCGAGGCTCTCGGCTGAGTACGTAAGGTCGGAGGAGGAGATGGGTGGAAAAGGCGGGGATAGGTGGGAGCAGGCGTTTCAGCAACCCCGAGAACTACCAGCAGAGACTCAAAGATTACTCTAACATCAGTGAATAGGTCAGAGCAACACTTCAGGTATGTTTTTAATGAGGGAAAGACAGGTTCTCAGGATATTAAGCTTCAGAAAGTCCATTTTGCATAATTACCCCCCTTAAAAGTGAGACGTCTTGTTCGAGCACAAGCGTTGTTGTTCTATTATGGTCGATCTGCTGACCCCTTTTTAAACATCGAGAAGATGTGTTAAACACTATATATTGTCATCGGAAGTGCGTGTGTGTGTATATATATATATATATATATATATATATATATATATATATATATATATATATATATATATATATATATATATATACTGTTTTTAGCACTCCTCAGATTTTATGTGTCACAGTTTACAGGCCTCCTAAAAATTGTGCACTTTTTATTCAAGAATTTTCAGAGTTTTTATCAATTTTGTACAACTCCTTTGAAAGGATCATTTTAGCTGGTGATTTTAATCTACACATGGATAACCTTTTAGACCCTTTATCAACAGAATTTTTAAATATTTTGAATTATATGGATTTTAGTCAGCATGTCATGCAGCCAACTCACAACA